>JASCZW010004252.1:0-45459 GCA_034211315.2 Aedes japonicus | reverse complement strand
GGAAACAGTGTTCAACCTAGGCACGTATTTTGTTTGATACAGATTTTTTTAATATACATTGATTTACTGTCACAACGTTTATCTCTGATCAATTTAGTCCGATTGACTTTTAAACGAAATCCAATAAAACGTTTGATGAGTTTTTCCTTCATGTCATGACACTTTGGAATATGTGACGCTGGAACACCAGACATCAATGAAAAGAACCGCGTTTCAAGATTGTCGTTCAATATCATCAAGGCTTCAATTCGATGTTTGAATATTTCCTCTAGTTCAATAAAGAGGTTAAAGGTCTCTGGATTTACTTTAGTAAGAGCCCTTCCAGTGTTGTCTTTGAGTTCTGTAAAAAAGTGTACTCCGCTTCAAAATCGTCATCAATGACACAACTGCTTATGCAATCATGACAAAAATTTATCTGTTTTGACACCTGCTTGACTATCATTCCAGCGAGATAATAAACCACGTTTTGTTCCGATGATCGATTACAAAGAGTTTCACATTCTTGCACTAAAGCATCGTCTTCCGCTACCTCAATGTCAGCGGTATCAGCTTTTGACGTTGTTGGTTGAGGAGGTTCGGTGATCTTTCTCTTAGCCTTTGAAATACTCTTCAGCTGATCAGAGAATCCAACGAGCCATTGATTTAGGTCCCATTCGTAGGAAGTATTGCGTACATTCGTCATATATTGTGCCATCGTGAGAAGTTTCAAGCTGTCCTTTGCCTGTAGTGCTGATGGACGAATCTGTCGTTGTCTCAACTGCGAGAACACGTTTTCTAGACAGTCTTGCGTTAATCGGCCACCAAAGAAAAAGTCATACTTTTTCACATCCAAAAAGTATTGATGTAGTCGTAGCATACAATCTGTTGTCAAAATGGCTGATGATTGCCATGGTTTCCAATGCTGCTTGGTTCCCACTTTACATTCTCCAACCATTAAACGAAAGTTTGTGAGAACCATGATAGCTTTTTCGTAAGCTTTTTCATTTTTGTGGCTCAACGCTAGCCCCGGAGATCTGGCGGTCATATATGCAAACCATAATGAAACAGATTCTAGAAAAAAAGGCCGTTGTGAGAATGTCCTTTCGATTACATTCAGCACTAAAAAAGCGCAGAGAAGAAACCACCGTATGGTTTGCGAACTTTGATGCATTTTTAACCTTCATTTTTTCGAAGTTCGATTGTGGTCTAGCAAAATTGACGTCTTCCGCCGTAAGTCCACAGGACATTTTCAAATCGCATGCCTGTTCGTATTGAACAAGTTCAGTTAAATGATTGATATTAACAACCGAACTGATAAGCCCATGCTTTTTAATCATCTTTTCTGGTAGAACGATCGTTTTGTTACTTATCCAACCGTGAACCAAACTTTTGAAAACGTGAACAACGTCAGGTATTATTTTCAATGTTCGACGTGGATCCAGAGGATGTGTGATAGGGGTATTCAACATAACCTTTTCGCGTGAATGTAAAACACCAACTGCATTCCATAGTTTTTTATTTCCTCCTGTAAAAGAAAAATTCATTCTTCATTTGCAAAATAAATCAAACTTAATTTTCAAATAAACACCTCCACAATCACTGATAACAGCATGAACACGTAAGCCAACATCTTCTATTTTAGGAATCAAATCGAAAAGAAATGATTTGAGGCAATCCCCATTCATTGAATCCCCCGTGGAATGGTAGCCTATGACCTGCTTCCAATGGGTTCTCAAGCCCACCGCCATAAAAACTAACAAATGGCTAGCCAAATCGCTTTGGTATGGAAGTGTTACTTCTCCAATATACTTTTTCAAATTGCAGCAATAACTTTTGCCAGGCTGAATAGCCATCTCGTCGAACACTATTGCGGCATCTCTATCGTCATCGTTCATTGTAGCAATTTTGTGTTTAAGAAGATCGATTACTTCGTTCAAGCATCCGCTGTCAAATTGTATACTTTGAAGTTTCCTACGCAGTGTCCTAATATTAGGAAGGAATCGTTTTTTGCTCTCCACTTCATAAGCTGTAGATCCACAAATAAATCTAGTGCGGAATCCTTCGACAATGCTATCATCAGACCATTTACTAATTTTCTTCAAGCCGGTCATTAGAGAAAGCTGATCTTCGTTAAAACATTGCTTGATGGTTGTCAATGCTGTACCATCCTGGTAACGCTTTAGTTTTCTTTTAAGGTTCTGGTTTTTTAATTTATACTGCGCAAGTTGCCTATTAAAATAAAAATGCAAATTAATGAGCTTTGTGGACAACTGTTAATTTCATATTTTAACGTAGAACTTACTGAACTACATTTTCATTGTAGGAGCTATCGGTCGACTGATCGCCTCTTGATTGTGGAGCAGCTGGTGGTTGGTTGACATCGATGGAATTGAATGGTATGTGTACGACCTCTGAACACTCAGTTTTTGTGCTTTGCTTGGCATATTCTTCATTTTCAATTTCGTCGTCGGAACTATCCTTAGGACGTGCGATAACTTGAGCAACGTCTTGAAAATAAGGAATTGCCCCAGCGACCTTCCGTACTACCCCATTTTTGTTGTAGTACAAATCCTCCTCTCTGAAGTGCAACTATGGGAAAATAAATTTCAGATGTTGGAAATACCATTTATTTTAACAGGAACTTACACTGCATATGCGATGACTCTCGGAGAGCAAAAGATTAGCTGGAAATCCACAGAACTGCAGCCACAATAAGCGATCAGTTTTATGCACAGGAAATCTAAAAAATGCCACATTCTTGAATCCCGCACGTGCACGGGATTCATTTTGACACTGCGGAAACACGCACTTCATTTTATATAGTTCGCACTCAGGTTCGCACTTAATATTGCATTTTCCGAAAAAATAGTTCGAGGGAGCAACGAGCACATTGTTTATTTTTTTCGAGGTAGCCAGCTGTGTGCTACTACTTTTTACAGCATTGTCAGAAAAATTTAAAATCTATCTTATAAAATTAAAGTTGCCAGTTTTCCGGATTTTACATTGTCCGGTCTATTACTATGAGTGTCTATACTTATTATGAATCCATTTAATCGCTTTTGGCAACGGCTTCTGATGGTTGAACTTCAAATGACTCATTTAAATATCATCAAGTTTTTTAAAGATATGGACCCAGCAATTGCTATACTTCCGATGATGACCAGTTTGACAACTCGATAATTTTTTTATTTGTTTCACCCATTTTGACTCTCTTACTATTTTTTCTGGTAAAATCCTTTGCCGTTCAGCCTAGTATAGATATCGAGTTTTAATGAAATGTGGCCTTAGTGAAAAAACACAAAATTTAGTAGGCAAAAATGTTTGCGAAAAAAATGTTGTGGATCGTTACTTCATGTCCCTTTTCAACAGTTTGCAGTTTCTGAGATTTGAAAACCTCACGTTATTTTATATGATTATTTTTAAGTCTATACTAGGCATTAGTTGCATCCGTTGACTCAAGCTTTGCAAGCTGAAAAATACCACATTAGAACCCACATTTCTCTTACATAATTATTATTATAAAATTTCCAACAGAGAGCTACATTCAGAACGATGCGGTACTTTTCACGAATGACGGACCTGAACAGCTACCTTGTGGAAAAATTCCTGATGTACTTGCTACTCTTGATTTTGGAACAGGTAAGTAATTTTTATTAAATATTTTTTTATTCCTTAAAGGCTATATGTAGCTCATAAGTAGTATGCATTAGTATAAACAACTTAAGCCTAGTATGCAGCTGATAAGTATAGGCCTGAAGTAATTTTTGCCATTTTTACCGAGGTAATTTTGACAACTGTTCCAGTACGGGTGAAATGTCAGTATTTTTTGCGGGATTGAGGAATCGAACTTGAAAAAAGGAGAAAACACCGCGTGGTGATAAATCTGAAAGCACTCATGTTAAAATATACGACGAAACTTTTAAAATGCTTCTAGAAAATTTAAATTAAATTTTAATTAAGAGCGGTTTATTGTAAGATGTAAGATGTAAGAAAAATCAAATTTTCTAGAAGCATTTTAAAAGTTTCGTCCTATACTTAAACATGGGAGCTGTCAGATTTATCACCACTCGGTGTCATCTTCTTTTTTCAAGTTGGATTCCTCGATAGTTGAACGGAATATTATTTCGCATGAAAAGTGTCAGCTCCATGTAATGGGCAGGCGTTACTAACGTTACGAAGTTCCTTTTCAGCTGCATACACGGTAAGTAATTCCGTCAGTAATGGCATTTCTACATCATTACCTGTCCTATCCTAATGCACATTACTTTTGAACTGCATGCTAGCATAGACTAACTCTAAGACCAGTAGGTCCCATACAAAAACGATTTTTTTCTTGGCTCAGTCAGTACTAGAACATCGTCCCAAGCTCGGTCCCAAGCTCAATAATGCACCCCTTATAATGAACTCACATGAACACACTCTCAAATACTCTGTCAAAATAACACAGCAAATCAAAACAAAGGCGCAAATATGTATAACAAGGTGCTGGCTTCAAGGTGTAATTCGGACCAAGGGGTTCTACAACCTGTGAACCAATTTCAAATCGCTAGTTACATATTGATTGTTGATACTAGCCTTTAGCTGAAACAAGCTTTTTTTTCGTTAACGCAAAGGTTGAGATATTCAGCCCTATTCCGGTTTTCGAACAGGCTAGATCCATCATATAAAAAGGTTTTTTATTTGTATGGCGCAGTCATTCGAAAGCGGAAATAGGGTTGATTACCCTATGAATACAGCCCAGAACATAGAGAACCGACAATAGATCTGAGAAGTTGGGTTCTAATTTTTGGAGTAGGATCCTAGGGCCGTATTTTGTTATTCTCGTAACTTTGACAACAAAATCTTAACGTGGTATAGCTAAAAAAAAATTCTTTAGGCGCCATAACAAAAAGACTTGAGAGGGAAACTGATTGATTTATTTTAGAAGTACGTCTATTTACTCTAAAAAAAATAACAAACATTTGAGTACGGTCCGTCATCAGCTGTTCGACGAAGCTTTGTCCTGATGTTTAAACAGGAGCGTTGTACAGATTCTTTATCGATTTGGCGAATGCATCTTTTGATTCTATCAATCAGTTATTTACAGTATTTCGCTTTCCGGTTTTTTTTTTGTACGCCAGCGAAATCAAATATCCAAAGAAATCTTCAATCGAGCGACACAGGGGCACATTTGTTGAATTGCGGTTTTCTTGTACTTATGGGATGTTTTGGCTTACAAGAAGGCTTAGGTTTTTCCGGTCGAAGTAATTTCCATCTACATGATGTGTTTGGAGAAATGGAATCAATATTTTCTTCAAACATTGATTTTGGTGTACGTCAACTGTTTTGAAATGTATTAATTGTTTGAAAATGAATAAAGAACGTAAACTTAACTTGGACGTAAACCATGCCGCATTTAGCTCTCAATGTTTGGTGTACAAGAGACTTTTTGAACAAAAGAAAAGCAGCTTGCGTTTCAATAAATAGCAACCGAGTTCTAGGCAGAATGGTAATCAATTTAATTTTTTGTATTTCAATATTGCGGGGTTGTCCACAAACTACGTAGCATTACGTCAGATTGTAGAAGAAAAACGTCCACTTTTGGTTTTGTTAGCAGAAACTCACATTGTTGAAATTGAAGCCTTTGATCAATATTCATTCCGGGATATAATGTTGCTGCTTGTTTATCACATTCTAGACATACTGGCGGTGTTGCTATTTATGTCAAAGAATCAGTTCAATTCAATCTTCGCCACAACGAAATGGTTGATGGTAACTGGTTCTTGGGCATAACAGTTGTACGTGGCATGATGATGGGTAACTATGGTGTCTTATATCACTCTCCCAGTTCTAGTGACCAGCGTTTTATTGAAATTTTTGAGAACTGGCTTGAGATATTTCTTGATTCGAGTAAATTAAATATAATTGCTGGTGATTTCAATATAAATTGGCGTGATAATAATAATTCGAATCATTTGAAGCATTTAGCTAACTTTTTCAATTTGAGACAAACGGTAGATGAATATACGCGAATTTCCAGGCACAGTAGAACTTTGATTGATCATGTTTATTCTAACTTTGATTCTGTTTGTTCAGTTGTCGATACTGATTTGAAAATAACCGATCATGAGACAGTAGGTATTAACGTAATTGAGAATAACTTGAATAATAGCGATGATTTTGTGAAATTGAAGTGCTGGCGGAAATATTCAAAACAGGCTGTTTCTAACCTTGTTCAGAGAAGCGTGGATTTTCCAATCGCGAGCGGTAGTTTAGATGAGTCTGCAGCTGTTCTTACTAATACCATGAAAACGTGTACAAATAAGCTAGTTGAACAAAAATTTGTTTCTTTGAAGAACTCGAACAGCTGGTACAATTTGGATCTTTTACGTCTTAAACGCAAGAGGGATAAATTGCACAAAAAGTTTTGTAGATCTAATAGTGATAATCATTGGAATAAGTACACAATCGCGCGGAATAAATATTCACAATTCATTAAAAAAACTCGTTGTGAATATATACAGAGAAAATTGATCAACATCAAAACAACAGCAGAGAGTTATGGAAAATTTTGAAATCATTATTGAAACCTAGCAATTGCAGACCGCGATCCATAACTTTTGACGGCACAATAGAACAGTCTGAACAAGCAATTGCGTCTAAGTTTAATGATTATTTCGTCAATAGTGTTTCATTGATTAATCAATCTATTGAATTGGTTGATGAACCTGATGAAATAAAGCAGCCAGTTAATAGTAATTGCAGATTTGAAGGTTTTCACCCCATCACAATAGATGAACTTAGAAATATTTGCTTTTCACTAGGAAAATCGGCTGGAGTAGATAATGTTAATGCTAGAGTTATTCAAGATTGCTTTCATATCATTGGTCACACTTTACTGGACCTTATTAATGAATCATTGCAAACTGGGCACGTGCCTGAAGTGTGGAAAGAATCGTTGGTTGTTCCGATTCAAAAGGTTGCTGGGACGATTAAAGCCGAAGAGTTTCGTCCTATCAACATGCTGCACACATTAGAGAAAATTTTAGAACTTGTTGTGAAAGGCCAGTTGCTGGAATATTTAAATAGTAATTCTTTGTTGATACCGGAACAATCTGGCTACCGGGAAGGCCATTCTTGTGAAACCGCGTTGAATTTAGTATTAGCAAAATGGAAAGATAACTTAGAGAGTAAACAAACAATTTTTGCTGTTTTTTGGATCTGAAACGCGCTTTGAAACAATTTCTAGGCCCTTGTTGTTGAAAGCATTAAAGCGCTTTGGAATTTCGAGTACTGCATACAGATGGTTTGAAAGCTATTTGTCTGACAGAACTCAAAGGACTGTTTTTAATGATTCTGTTTCCAGTCCCGTGGGAATAACCTTGGTGTGCCCCAGGGAAGTGTATTAGGGCCCCTTTTGTTTATTATGTATATTAATGACATGCGACGTGTTTTACGATTTTGTGACATTAATCTGTTTGCAGATGACACTGTGTTGTTCATTGCAGCTAAAGATTTAAATGCAGCCGTTACCCATTTGAACGAAGATTTGCGTTTTCTAAGTAGATGGTTGAAATGTAAGCAATTGAAATTGAATATAAGTAAAACTAAATATATGGTAATTTCACTGAATCGAGTAAATGAGAATGTCTCAGTTACAATTGATGGTGAGACAATTGATCGCGTTCGGGAGATTAAATATCTTGGCGTGATTATTGATGACAAGCTAAAGTTCAACGCTCACATTGACAATGTCATCAAGAAAATTGCCAAGAAGTATGGAATTCTATGCCGATTAAAAACGATTTAACTACTTGCAGTAAAATACAGCTATACAAATCAATCATCTCCCCTCATTTAGAGTTTTGCCCTTCCATTTTATTCTTGGCCAACCAAACACAAATATTGAGGTTACAGCGTTTGCAGAATAAAATTATGCGTTTGATTTTACGATGTAACAGATTCACTTCCTCGACTTTTATGTTAGACGCTTTACAATGGCTATCAGTGAAGCAAAGAATTGTGTATTTAACTATGGTGTTCATTTTTAAAGTAGTTAATGATTTGCTTCCTCGGTATTTGTGTGATCGAATTGAAAGAGGAAGTGATTTTCATAGATATAATACTAGAAACGCGGATGAAATAAGAACACCGAATTTCTTGACATGTGCTTCACAAAACTCATTATATTTTTAAAGGAATAAATGTTTTCAATTCGATGCCAAGACACATTAAACGTGCACCAACACTTTCAGAATTTAAAAGACTATGTATTTCACACGTTAAAACTGTATTTTGAGCAGCAAGCGTAAAATTTTTTTTTCAAATATTTATGAAGATTGTACCTGACGATGTTTTACTATTATAAAACGGATTATTTTGTGTGGACCATTTCTTGTACATTTATGTTGCTTTTTTGTAAAAATGAAGAATGTATCTGACGAAGTTCTTTACAAACGGATTATAATGAGTTGGCTATTTTATTTTTAAATTTTATTTTTTCACATTTACAATACTACAATACTCACTATTTTGTTCGTCACAATGATGATGATGGAAATTTGTATAATGTTGTATTAGTTTAAAAAAATAAAATAAAGAAAGTAGTCTACAATTGTTTGAGCCTCGCGCGCGGTATACAGATATGATGGACTTCTTTTGAATTCGTAAAAAAATGGCCTTTGATGCTTTAGATGGTACTATGAAATAGTAGCGAGTTGTCTGGCTGAATGTCGGGGAATTCTTCGTCAATTCTTTTGTGGTTGAAAGTAAAAGTTTGACTAATGCCGGTCGAGGATTTTTTCGGTTTGGAAATTTTCTCGATCTCTCTGATTGAGGATATCCTTGGTCAGCCCAAAACTAAGGTGGCGGTTCCATTAGTGTTGGAACCTCTGACTCTGTAGCGGGCAAGATCGGATATTGGCTTGCCTTTTGATAATGTCCTTTTACTGGATTCTGTGATCTGAATTGCAACAGAATTTCCTGATCGCTGGGAATACTTGCGAACTTTTGTGGTTAACATCAAAGCTTTTCATAATTATGTCGCTGTGAAGCAAATGGATACTTTTGAAGAAATTTATATCTGTAAATGAAATCAGTTCGTTTTTTTTTTGCATAACTGGTTTGAATTGTTACCAAATTAATTATCTTAGAGATAAAATCGTCTAGCTCAAACCTTTGTAGGGGTAAGGGCGGGACCATCATCATCATCATTTGGTACGCTTCTTGATTAATAGCCAAACCACTGGGCTTTAACCATGGTTTGGAAATTCCTCTTTCAGATATGGCAATATGAAGCATCACCTTCTGCTCAAACTTATGCCTGAACTTATATTTCACGTTCGAAGATGCATTAGAAATGTTATCAGAATAAAACCGATCGTTTCCTTGGATGTGGGTTTTTGAGAGAGGGAAATAGCTTTCATCATTAAAAACGAAACATTTTTCGACGTACTTTCGGGTCATCCAGCGGCATTGGGATTTTAAGGTTGATATCTTTTGCTTTGTGTATTCTGGTGCTCTTGATTTATAGTGGCAGACTATTCCTATCTTCTTCAACGTCTTGCATATGTAAGGTTGCGTAGTCTTGAGCTTATTTGCTGCATCAGATTGACTAATCGAATCCTTGTTGTTAAAAGTACTATGGAGTAATCAAATTCCTATCTTGTCCATTATTTTAGCCAATCTCCCACTACCACTCCTACGTGCTGTTCCTGAGGATGCCAGGATACTATAGATGGTTGAAACTGGAACATTCTCGGTTTTAAAATGGTGCACAGTGTACTTTTTCCCGTGATTTATGTTCGTTTGAAAGAACTGTACAATCCGCTCGCGTAATGCTTCTTGCTTTGACGGCATTTTGAACACAACTGAACAAGTTGAAACAAAACAAAACATGTGATTATGTTGAGGAGACAGATAGCATTGATTCACATAATCTGCTTTTTACTCTCTGCACGTTTGTGGTTTGGTGTGAGAGAGTTAAGATCATCCCATTTTTAGTTATACCTCGTTCTTTAATGTATCTGTCATTTGAGGTCTATCTATTATTTAATGTCGATTTTTTTTTTCAAATTGCTGAATATTTTGTGTATTATTAATCGATGAATCGAAGTTTCTTAAGTAAGCAGAGGTATTGAAGGAGACAAGAGGTAAGGAAAAGAAGACCACGAAAACAAAAGAGTATTGAAGAATCCAGCAAAGATAAGGAAACCTAATGGAAATTAGCGACCAAACTTTCTGACTTCAAAGGGAATTTTCGGATTCTCAAATGAAGAATCTTTTTGTCTCAACATAACACTATATTTACACTGTTGTATGCAATATGAAATTAACGCCGTGGAAGTCATCGGACAATGATGGCTCACGTTCTGTTGTTGAGCTTTCCTCCTACGGCTACACCTGGCTGCGTCATTCGTGCAACGGTAAGTTCCTTCTCCGTGCATGATGACAGGCTGTAGCTGGGTGAGACACTGACTTAAATTTAATTCTTATTCGCGACGTTTGCGATCTTAAACAGCTCGAGCAACACGAATTGGAAAGAAATAGTCACCGAACTGAAGTTGGAGTACTAATAACCGAACTTAGACTTCCATTACGAGCAGTAGACTACCCAGAGAACTCAAGAATAATCATCAACACGGGATCATAAGCAGTAGTTTTCAGCACCGATATCATCAACCCAAGTAGGAACCTTGAGGCGCGAGTCGCGGAATACCAAGAAACGGACAGCGAATTTTTTTCAATAATAAGGAGAAGTTGCATCACTTAGAGACGCCTTCTGTGCGAATTGTGAGTTTCTTGACTACACAAGAGAAAAAAAAACTCATATTTTCAAAAAACAAAAAAAAAGAAGTCACCGAATGTATTCACTAAAAACAAATCACCGAATCCTAACGTCGTGGAGTAAGCTGTAAATGTAGAGCGAGATATTCGTCCGTTTGTTATATTAGAGGTGATATGAATGACATTAGTGGGTTTGCTAGATAGTGGGGCTCAAGGTTCGATTCCTGGCATAAGGAGTGAAATGTAACTGAAGAAGCTAAACATCAAAGAACCCAAACTGAAATGGAGCATTTTACTACTGAAGGAAAAATTTTAGATGTTGGCGGAGCAGTGCATCTATTCCTCAATCTTAGTTGCTCGCACCGTACAAAGAAGATTTATATTAGGGATACACTGATGGTGTCTCTTTGAAATTCAATAAGCGATAAAACATTCATCTGAAGCGCCAGTAGAAGAAGTACAGGTTGAGCAGGAAGGACGACGATAGGCTGCTATTGGTTCAATTGGTTCAAATAGTTTCGATATTTGTTTAAATGATGCAGCAACTTGATATTTTTCCACATCTTATCTATTTCCTTTCTTATGAACTGATTACTACTGTTCAGTTTTCCAACAGGAAGGAAATTTGCCGCTGAGTGTAGACTGTTGAAATAATGAAAGCAGTTGGAGCAGAAAACTGAAAATATTCTACACAACCGCGAAGGAAGCCCCCAAGGAGTCCAGCTTTGTCAAATGCGCATCTTCATACCCTGTGACGAAGACGCGCCATATTATTACAGCAATATTGCCGCGAAAGTAATATTGCCGCAAAGCGACAATTTGAAAAAGCCAGTCGGATTTATCGTGGATACAACCGTTTCTTGTTCAAAATGTACGTTAGATGGAATTAGGATGTTCTCCGGCGAAATCCGAAACGCTTTTGAAGCTTTGTAATTTCGTAAGCGTAAGGAGAGTGGTTTGCCGACCTCGATGTACCTGGGAAGATTGAATGCACAAACAGCTGAAGCAAAGTGTGAGCTTTTCTCTCAGCAATTTACTAGCGTGTTTGAAGACCGGATCCCAACTGTGGAGGAGTTAGAATTAGCTGTTGATCTAGTACCAAGCGACGCGGTCGATTTAGGCATTTTCGATATTAAGTATCAATGGCTGAAGCAGCCCTACTGAAACTTAAGCAGTCTTTTCAGCCTGGCCTTCATGGCATTCCCTGATGTGTGTTCAAAAAGTGTAGCTCATTTTTGGTCGCTCTTCTTCAAGCAATTTTCAACCAATCACATCAGCATCAACGCTTTCCATCCACCTGGAAGATATCTCATATGCTCCTGCTGCATTAAAAAGGTAACAAGTTTGAAATGATTGTGAATGATGTACTGTTCAGTTCATGCTGGAACTATATCAGTGAATATCAGCACAGATTCATCCCAAGCGATCCGTAGAGAGTAACCTATGTGAATTTACCTCTTTTTGTATTGGAACTTTGGAGGATGGAGCTCAGTTGATGCCATATACACCGACTTGAAAGCTGCCTTTGACACTGTGAACCATGATATTCTTCTTGCAAAGTTGGCGTGTCAAACAGAGTATGTAATTGGTTCCGCTCGTACCTAAGCAAAAGATAACTCAATGTGAAAATTTGATCAACATTGTCAACACTTTTCTCTCCGTGCTGTGGTGTACCACAAGGTCCACTGTTGTTCGTATTATTTTTCAACGACGTGACAATCGTTTTAACAAATGGTCAAATACTGATTTATGCAGACAATTTAACAATATATCTCGTAGTATATTGTAGCTGATTGCAGCTAGCACCAAGAGTTACTAGATCGATTCGCTTGTTGGTTGAGGCCGAATTTTATTTAAGTCCGTGTATCGAAGTCTTGTGTAATCTTGTATCGCCGACTAAAAAAGTCTATTATGTACCCCTACGCGATTGATGGACAAGATCTCAGGCGCGTTGAGAAAGTCAAAGATCTACGAGTGCTCTTGGACAGCCAACTCACGTTCAATCTACATTACTTAGCCGTAGTTGACAAAGCCAACCGTCAACTTGGATTTATTTTGAAAACCGCCAAAGACCTAAACCTTCCGCCTTACAAGCATCGTTGTGCATTACTGAGCATTGAACCACTGGCGAATCGTCGTAAGATGAATCAAGCCGTTTTTGGTGCCAAAATACTCCGTGCCGAAATCGATAGTCCTGCGTTGCTGGAGCGTATGAGGATTTACGCTCCAGAACGTGTATTTCGGCCACGACAGCTAATTCCGCCTACTCCGAGAAATACTCTATATGGCTCTAATGATTCCGTGAACTCAATAAGCAGACGATTTCAATTAAAATATCATGTTTTCGATTTTATCTTGTCTACAAATACTTTCAAACAACACTTACGATCTCAAAATGTGTTCTAAGCTAGGATTAAGAACATTTCATTAAGAGCATTGTTAGATGATGAATAGATAAATAAATAAATAAATAAATATGTATTCTTTTAAATACTGTCGCAAAAGTTTTTCGCATTGCAGAACGACTTAAGGCCCAGCTACAATGAGAGCGCAACGGCGCGTTGCGGCAGCTTTTGACAGTTAATCCATATATTGTATGTCAAAAACTGCCGCACCGCACCGTTGCGCTCCCAATTGTAGCCCAGCCTTTAGAATGTGATGCGGCAGTGCAGATCATCTCAAAACTAATTTCTAATATTCAATCCTAGTGTAAGCATGCAAGGAAAATATATACGCTGAAACAACTATCCCATCACATAACGGATCATTTTTTGTTCCGATTTTGTCACTCCTCTTTTTCTACTATGATTTCAAGGAAATAAATATGCGTAAAAAGTTGAAAAACATTGTAACAACAGAAAACTTTCTTCAATGTCTTATAGTTGGTAGTCCTGATCGCCACTGGCAGAAACTGCGCAAGGTCCAGCCTAAAGGACCTCTAGTAAATGCGGAGTATTATCCGGGTTGGCTTACACATTGGATGGAACCAATGGCTCGTATTGCAACTGCACCCGTGGTCAGCACATTACGCAAAATGCTCAAACAAGGAGCGAGTGTAAACTTCTACATGTTCTTCGGGGGAACCAACTTTGCATTTACTGCCGGTGCAAACGACGGAGGTCCTGGTAAATTCAACACCGATATTACATCTTACGATTATGATGCTCCCTGGATGAGGCAGGTGATCCAACACCAAAGTACTTTGCTTTGCGAAATGTGATATTAGAGGTAGTTTTTCAATTTCATGGTTAAAAATGACGTAACTGCCAAATGTTAGCAATGGTTTCTTACGCGAATTTAATATCGCTTAACTCAATAATCTACAATGATTTCCTATTCCATCCTGCGATTCTATAGATTTGTGGCTTCATGGATGGACTATGTGTTATGAGGAATTTACGAAAGAAGCGATTGTTAACGTTTGCAAAAGTTCCCAATAAAAAAACAATATCAAATAGTTTTCAATAACGCTTATTTTGTACATAGTTTCTTCCAGATCCGGGCCTACCTGTGCCAGAAAAACTTCCCAAGATGAAACTTCCACCGGTGAGATTGAATCAATATGGTACGCTTCTGTCAAAGCAAGCGCGCGAAACACTTCCAAAGTATTCATTTACAACAGAGCGTACATTGGGTTTTGAAGCACTAGACCAACATTCTGGTTTGATTGTTTACGAAACTGACATTCCCAAAAGCCTAAAACGTGATCCCTTGAATCTCAAAGTGAACAACTTATGTGATCGTGCTTATGTACATGTTGATAAAGTAAGTATAATCTAGAACTAGACTAAAATATTGACTCACATTTATAGGGTCTAGAAGGATAAACAAGGTACCCGCCATAATTATGAAAATGTATTGCATCACTATGCACATTATGTACCTAAGTTATGCCAAATTTTACAATATGAGTGAGGTAATGCTTACTAACACGATTTCATGCTTATGGCAGGTAGTGTACTAGCTTCAAGCTTAGTTCTCTTTTATGGTTGTTTTTTTAAACTTCGGCCAACATTTTCATTAAGGCCTGATGGACAAACGTGACCAATTGAATTGTTTCGAAAATTTTGTGATAAAATGTGTATACACTGTTTTTTCACAAGGTTTTTTACATTTTTTTTTTTTGTACGGATTCCGGAATGAACGCGATTTTTTGCATGATTTTCCAAACCGTGTAAAAATAACCGTGCTAATTCCGAAACCCGTGCAAAAAAAACCGCGTTAATTTCGGAATCTGTGTAAAACAAAACCGTGCTAATTCCGAAATCCGTTTAAAAAAAACTGTGATAACTTCTGAACAACTTTGCTGTAGACCCAAGGTTCTCGAGATATAGCATCATAAGTGTAGCCGTATTATACCCACCCAGGTAACCAATAAGCAGTTCCAAAGCGTCTTTACGGCAGCCTACCATGCAGTCAAGTCGCCTTGAATGCAACATAAATGCTGCTTTTGGCCCAATATACGGCTATATGCTTTACTGCAATGCTATGATAATGCTTCATAAATGCTATTTTGCATTTTAAATGCTCATTACAGGCTACAAGCATTTAAAAAGCATTTGAAATTCATCTTTACAACAAATATCATTCAAGATGCTTTTTTTTTTAGCATTTCAAGCCTATTGCTTTCACAATTCGCTTATTGCTTGCTCTCAACTTAGTATTCTAAATGCACTTCCACAGTTATTAATTGAGAGCTGCCGATGCCAGGTACCATTTTTCATTAGTTGATTGGATTCAAGATGCTTATATAATGCTAATAAAATGCATGTAGCAGCTGAAATGCAGATTTAGGGTTGATTTACTGCATATATTAATGCTTATTTGTTACCTGGGCACTTATCTCCACACACATTTACCACGGTTCTATTTTGTGTTCTGGCCTTGCCTCTTGGAACTTGTTGGGCTATCCATTCCACTGGTCACAAAATCTGTTCTGTTCTCCATTGCAAAAGACTTAGCATGTAATCGCAACTTTTGAGGTAGGACTACGTCTTTGTTTTCTATACTTGGGCACAATGTTTAAAAAAAATGCATTGCAACCGTCACGAAAAGTGGTCAGGTTTTGAACGTTAATATCTCAGTCATTTCTGAAAACATTTTCATATTTTTTTCACCACTCGATCGAAAATATTGCTACGCATCAATTTATATAGAGAACAATATTGATTTTGGGCCACATACTATTGAAAAATTCATAAATGTTAAGCCCTGTCTTTAAAAGTATATTAACCTCTGCAGGCCTAAGGGATCGCATATGACCCTTAAAGGAAAACGCCTGTATAAAATCACAGACTGAATAAAAGTTTTCACTGTTTCCGGCAAATTTGTTCTACGTAAATTTTTCTGTGTGGGAAATGTAAGAAACATGAGTTTATGATTTCGTTGACGACCTAGAACATCCTGAATATGTGGGAGTTCAGGAATAAAAACTAAATTCCTTATTAATAGTATAAAGCGTTGTTTTAGAATATGGTACATATGCATACGTATTAGGGAACGTCCATTAATTACGTCACGCAAAAATTGACTTTCTTTAACCCCCCCCTTGTCACGTTTTTTGTATGGACCTTTAAATGTTTTTGTATGGATCGTCACGTTTTCTCAAACCCCCCTCCCCCTTCTGCGTGACGTAATAAATGGACCTTCCTTATTAAACTTTTGGTAAAATACGTTAAACATTTTTGTTTCATTCTGGGATGTTCTAGATTATCCAAAATGCACTTGAGTACAGAACTTCAGATCTACAGTTGTAACAGTAGCTTTTAGGGCTATATAAGATTATGATTTGTATTCAAATATATTAAATGAACCTTGCACAGTCATTATTTGATAATAAATCAATAAATATTCAAACATATTAAATTAATATTCCTGAAGGTCAAGAAGCGTTATAAAGTAATATGACATGTTATGGATCCAAAATATCCTTGAGATCAGAACATAGGACCTACAGTTGCAACAAAAGCTTTCTGGGCTATGCAAAACTACGCTGTGTGTTGAAACATATTCATGGTATACCTTGGAGGACCAACAGACATTATGCGAAAATCTTCTAAGTTATCCAAACTATCCTGGAATTCAAAACTGAAAATCTGCAGCTATAACTGCATTTGTATTTGACCAATTTAAGTGAGTCTTTTGGAACGTTAACAGATAGAATGTGATATTTTCTATTTTACCAAAACGGCCCTTGAGTTCAGAAGTTAGGATCTACAGTCGTAACATTAGTTTTATAACCTATGAAAGGTGACGAAATGCACTTTGAAACTGACACACATTCAGTGAATCTTATGTAATGTCACCAGTCATTATCAGATTATCTTAGGATGGTCAAGCTCATAAAAACCGACTTGAGTTCAGAACTTAAGATATTCAGTAGTAACCGTAGCCTCTTGGCCTGTACAAAGCAACGAAAGCTATTCAAACATATTCAATGAATATTCTGAAACGTCCACAGACATCATAGGATAATCTTGTTAGTTTTAGGTCATTCAAAACTTAAAGTTTATAATTGTTAGCAGTAGCTTTATGGGCTATACATAGTAATTTAATTTGTTTGGCATGATTATTCCAAGATAATCCCATAATGCCTGTTGGTCTTCCAGGACATTAATTGAATATGTTTAAGCACGATTTTTTTTACACGAGATTTCGAAATTAGCCCGATTTTTTTTACACGAATTCCGGAATTGACGCGGTTTACATGGGCTTTTTTTTTACACGGTACTTATCTCCCGTGTAAGAAAAACCTTAGTGTATACATTAGGGTGCCAATGGAATGTATGCGGAAAAAATTGTCATCGAATTTCAAAAACGGGTGGTGCTCAAGAGTTTTGTCTTCTCGGAAAAAGTCCCCATGCTAAAGTTGAGCTTAATCAAAATTCAAGCGGTCAAAGTTTGACTTTTTAACTCATGGAAAATCTCCAAGAACACAAACCCCTTCAAAAAATTTCTTTGAAGTGACACCAGATCTAAGACATTCGGCATAAAAAATATCGCTTTCGGAAATTTCCAAAGGAGAGCCTTTATCATCGTAGGCAACTGCAAGCATATTATATGAGGATATTTCTATTATTTGGTTCCTCATTTTCCTGATGTATTGGAACATTTAAGAATACGAATGGAATATAGATTAAGAATAATGAATGGAATATAGAATATATTAATATTGAACATCTTTATATAATCGTAAGCCATTGTCTACATTTTAAATCTGATATTTCATTAGGGAGGGCCCACTTATTGTCCATTAGAGTGGTCCTTTTTGTCATGGAAAAAGTTACCCATCGTCATGAAATACCACGAATAAAAAGTAGACAATGACCTACGATGATGAAAAGACGTTTTAAAATATTATTGTTTTCAATAGTTGAATGGAATAAATTTAAATTTTTTTGAAATATTTTTTAATTTTTCAACAAAAAGGACAAAACTTTGAATGCTCTGGAGGCGTCTCACTTAACGAAGCAGAAATTTGACTTACAGGCGTTACCGAAACATACACTAGACGTTAACGATCAACCCCGATCTTAATGAAATATTTATTACATTGGCATACCATTTCGCCGAACGTGGAATATGGTCCTGTAGCAAGCGTTTTACATTGTGCGTAAACTAATCGTAACTTATTAAAACAATTCTTGTACTTCACACAGAAATTCATCGGAGTTCTGTCTCGAGAAAATGGTATCTACTCTCTACCGATTAGTCTTGGACTGGGAAGCAAGATCCAACTAATAGTGGAAAATCAAGGACGTATCAACTATGGCATTGCAAATGACTTCAAAGGGATCTTAGGTGCAGTAACGCTGGATGGCAATGAGCTGCGAAATTGGACAATGACGGGTTTCCCGTTAGATGATTCTACATTACTACAAAACTACATCGACAATTACACTGATATGGACGACTATGCTGATAAAATGAGCTCTGTAAAACTTTTCCACGGCAATTTCATAATAACGAAGAATGAACTTCACGATATCTTCACCTCAGACCCAACAGGGTGGGGGAAAGGAGTAGTGTTTATCAATGGGTTTAACTTGGGCCGATACTGGCCACTGGTAGGTCCCTCAAGTAACGCCATATGTTCCACGGCACATCCTAGTTCATGGGAAGAACTCAATAACTGTAATCGAGTATCAAAATGATATTAAGGACGCTGTCATCACTTTCAGAGATGAGCCCTTACTTGATGGACCATAGAAATAAGATTAAATTTTCAAAATAAATGCTTTATGTTTATTAAGAAAATACTACTTGTCATCTTATGTAAAGTCTACTTAATTTGTCGTTTGAATAGTTTGACTCAATGTAAGCACAGCCTATCAACACAGAGAATATTAAAAGCTTATATCGGCAACCAGCCTTATTGGGTATCTTATTATTACTTGAAGACATCTGAAGTCGGGAAAATCGTCCCTGTCGAAGTTCCTTCACAAAGTGCTCTATCTCACAACTTTTAGTAGCCAGTTTATTACACACGCGTACCGCTACATCCGAGGCGTACTTGTTCTCTTCAATTTGCACATTCTCCACATGATGCATGGATATTTTCATCTGAGTTAGGGTGATCAATGCGGTCATGCTCTCCAGGTGCTTTTGAGCATTTGACAAAACATCGCGAATGTATTCCTGGATGTTGATCGATTTCATGGCACTATGGATGGAAAGGAAGTATACAAATACATTATGAGGTGTAGAGAATATGTAAACGCTAAGATGAACACACCAACAAACAGGTAATCATAAAAATAAACAATTAACATTGCCAATAATATAGGTATACTTTACTAACCGTAAAATGGGTGAAGTGCAATTAATTAATTTAGTCATGCATAAGTGAACGGACTGTCATCTTCCATTATAAACAACAACCGGACCAGCAGCTGATCGGAGCAGCCGCAACCCACAGTAGTACTTTGATAGGTAAGCAAAGACTTTAAAAGTAACTCCTAATTGGTTTCCATTAACCGTTGCTGCAAGATGGAATTATTCAAAACAGTACCGACGAGAAGGTAAACAGGGAACAGGATTTAAAGAGGATGCTGGAACATGTGGTCGGTTAGTCATTCCGAAAGCAAGATACTAACATTCTTTCAAAATGTTTGTCCTATACTTCAACATGGGAGCTATCAGATTTATCACCACTCGGTGTCTTATTCTTTTTTCAACCTGGGTTCGTCTACTGGAACAATTCCACCGTCATGTTGTAAAGGAAATTTTAAATCTTTATTTTATACATGTTCATTGAATGAAACAAACTGAATGGAAATTATTACTCCCCACCCATATTGCAGATTTTGCAACCAATTAGACCACCGACAGAAATATTTAGTCAGGTCAAAAAAAGGTTCACACCATTATCATCATACAATTGATTCATTTTACAGGTAACAATTTTTTTAACTATCTTTTATTTTACCGAAACTCTAAAAAGTAAACCAGATGGCAAACTTGAACCCAATTGTTCCTCACCCATTGCAATGCAAGAATCAAGCAGATCGATGCTATCGACGTCGCACTTAATTTTACCATTTAAAATATGCGGAAATCAGTGGACGAAGCTTTTTGTTATGAAAAATGTATTGAGTTCTGATCCCAATTTAACCCATCGTATTAGAACATATTACAAGAACAAATGGTTCTTCAAAACTGTATTTCATCAAAACCTGATCTTTTTGTCTAGAACATGTAATGAAGATCAGTTTACTTAGTTTTTTTTTTGTTTTCTTCATCATCATATTTACACACGTCAAATATCACGTCAGTGTACTGTGAACACCTCCACTTGATATCGATATCAACTTGCTATACCACGTAACACCCCGTTCGCACTACAACCTATATTACGTGATATGGAGTATCTTGCTATCAAATGCCATGTACATTATTTCGCGTGGAGTACTTGATTCGAATGCGATGCACACAAGGATATTTTTCAACCAATAAACGAGCACCAAACATGAAAATGAACAATACAGATTTGTTTACAGATATTCATTATACAAATACAGATAAAAAAGATTTTTGGATGATTGGCCAAGAAAAAAATTTGTCAACACTGATTGTAGGGAAAACGGCACTAATTTGGGTCTATGGATCTTGGATTTGGCCTATCGATAAAAAGTTCCTGTCATTAAATTTTTCTTATATTGATATGCCATCGAGACAATACTAATGTATATTTTTGATATTCAGGATAAAAATGGTGAACAAATATTTGTCTTGAATTTTAAGCATAGGCCGATAGACCATATTAGAGCCATTTCTCCTGGTTTTTCAAAATTTCAGTACACTTTACGAATGGGAAATATTAGAGATCGCCACAAAGAGTAGCCAGGTTTTGAACGTCAATAACCCAATAAGTTCTTGTTGGATTTCCTAAACTTTTAGATCAGTCGATTTGATACGTTTCTAGCAGTTTGTGTCTTCCGTCGAAACTGGAAAAATAAAAGTCCCCGAAATCGGGCTTTGGTCTTATTGTATTGCCCGTCACTAAGGTTTTTTTTTGCTCTCCCTTTAATTGCCCAGACCTGGTAGGTGCATATTAGTTGCTTATTTTATTATGCTTCTTTTAACACTGGCCAGACTGAGCAGTTATAACATGTTATAAGCCTATCTTGATGGTGAATTTCTTGTTGAAATTATTTGACAATCGTCATAACATGTTATAACTCCGTAGTCTAGAGATACCTTAAACAGTTCTTTGGAGACGAATAATACATGGACACAGTACGCTTGTTTTTAATTCCCGAGACCGTGCACGCTAAAATAAGATTACCGAAAATTACGTTTTAATTTTACCGAAAATTAGGTTTTGGTAGTAAAACCTAAAATTTCGGTAAAATTTAACGACTGATTTCGATAAATTTTACTTATTTATTAAGTAAAGTGAATTTTCAAATGTTTACGTATTTTTTTTACCTAAATTTGGTTTAAAATTTCATCACTGCGCTGCATCTGAGAATCAACACTACCGCCATTGCGAAGTTTATGACTTATTGCAATTGTACCGCCTCCTCGCCTTCAGGCTAAATAGTTTCAAATTTTGTTTTAAAATAAAGAAAGAAACCAGCTGTAGAGACTGAGATTTGTGGCAGTTAACCCGAAGGGTGAGTAGAAATATTTACCATAAGCGGATCATGAAATCCGGAGAAATTTGTTAAGGCGAATGGTTCTGTGCTTGTAAATAAACATTCCCATAGTCGATTGCTAGCTAATAGTTGCGGGCTATAGTTCAATTCAGGACACTAACAGCAAAATTCTATAGAGGAACTGAGCTGTAATTCGTGAAAAATTGACGATTGGAAAGTTTGTGTACAAACGAAGAAACGGCTTCGCAAATTTCTACAGAATTGAAATATTTACCTCATTCCAATGAAATATATTTTTTATCATTCAATTGTAGATCACTGGAAATATGGAGGAATTGACATGATTAATCGATACGGAGACAAGGAAAAAACTGGAAGGTAAGTTAATTATTCAATTTGTATGTAAATCATACGACGAATCTCAAAAATTGAAATGAATTGCACTTGATTCATATACACATACTAATTTAAAAATTGAAATGAATTGCACTTGATTCATATACACATACTAATTTATTTCAGGCTGTCGAAGGTTGATCTAATGCTCTACCACCCGAAGAATACCTTTACATTATTTGTCTGGCAACTGCACCAAAACAGGGAGAGTATTATGTGTATTTACATGAAAAAATCATAATTTGTGGTCAGCAAATAGCCATGTCTACTTGGAATAAAAATACTTGGAAATAAAATACCTAATTAAAGCCTGTTCACATTTTTCTGATCCGTTTAGTGGGGCATAAATCCGAAAAAAATAGATCTTACAACCTTGCTTTAAACATTTTTATTATAGCATTCCAAAAACCCAAAACAGAAAAAGAAAACTTAATTTTCGGTAAAAATAAACGATTGCAAATAGTTAATTATTAACGTTTTTTGCTTGTCACCAACAGTACCGAAATTTAAGTAATCCATGTTTACCGATAATTTCAGTATGTGCACTTTTGTGCGGTTATCGGTATTTTTTACCGAATTTTCGGTACTCTGGTCTTAGCGTGTGTAAAAGTACGAACAAAAACCATAGTGTACTTACTCATCGTAGTGATCAATCTGGTTTGGTAGAGCTGCAATATCGTTCAACACTTCCTCTCTTATCTTTTTGTTCTTCAAACCCATTACAATGAGATCCTCTTCGCATAATCCCGAGAGATGTTCGTATTTAATTTCATATTTTCTGAAATATTTGTTATGGTAAATTATGCTCTCCTGGTTGAATATTATCGTAGTTCACTTACCTCAGTTGCTCAGTAAGGTTCTCTGCCTCTCCACCAATGCTGGATAGCAAAGCCGCGATTGGATCGTAGAAATCCGTCATCTCTACTACGTCATCTTCATCTTCGTCCGGGTTGCCACCGGCATCTATAGCACGGAATGCTTCGTTCATTATTCTAATTTTGGTTCCACACAGAACGGAACAATGCGAAACAAAAAATTATTGCGCGCTTCTCAGATTTTTCCGGGTTTGTTCTAACCAAAACAAAGATCCAAAACAACTAGCGGTGGGTGTGTTGATAAAGCGAGCAATGACGATTGACGATAACTCCAAGCTGAGCACTCACGGCGAAATCAAAATACTCACAAATGGGTGATATTTCACCCGGACCTTGGAAATGATTACACTGATAAAAAATCATATATGATGAATAAATTAATTCAAGGTTATACCTTTTATGTGTTACCGTCACATGTATTGCATATCAAATAAAATATTTTATTATTTGTTTTTCACTTGCAACGTACATATTTTCCATTTTCAAACCCAATGAAAGGTATATGTCTCATCTTACGATTGAAAAGTATTCGAGTTGCCACATACACTCAACGAAATAAACTTTCGATATTCATAAGATTACATTATGATTATTTGCTATAAGGAATCAGTATGAATTTCATAAATTTATCTTATGAAATATAATGATGTTGAAAAAATAAAAATTTGGAGCAACCTGGATTCGAACCTTGAACGTTGAGGTTGTGAGTCCAGTGACTTGCCCACTAGTATATATCAACACTTGTAATCTGGAAAGCTTAAAGGCGTATAAGAACAACGTCGGGTGAAACAAAATCCATTCATAAGCCAGCCTTATGAAATTCTAAAGCATCGTTCATAAGTTGAACCTTATGAAATTCATAAGATTATTTGGTTCAGTGTACTATTGATAATTAAAGTAACTGCCCAAGTAACCACAAGGCAGTAATAGCATGCATATATAGAGTCTATAGACATATATGTATTACGTCTACTGCATCATTGAAGTTGGATTAAAGCTGAAAAGGGCCCCACTAAGATCGAACTTATGCTATATCTTTTGTAATGCCATAAGACATTGCTAAAGTAGCATTATTCGTGGTAATGCATCACTACATTCTTAAGCTAATCTAACGCTTCATTACTTGACAACTGTTGAATTGATGCGAACCCGCATTACCGATGTTGATTTTGGGTTGAATAAGTGCAATAATATAATGCTTGTGGTTACTTGGGTGTGTTTTGGATTTGAAAAGTCAAAATTACCCTTGAAAGTTTTTCGTCAGTTGTGCTGCATAAATTAAATTCAAATGACGAATTACAACAGGTTTTTTTAGGGCTTGTTCATAAACCACTTAGACTCATTTTCGAAAATCGCAGACCCCCTCCCCTCCCCCCCCTCCTTGTAGACTTTTCTCCATACAATTTTTGTAATTTTTGTATGGAGCGTAGACTTTGACAATATGTGCTAATGTAAAGGTTGTATGGTGAAAATGAGAATCAACTATTCGATAACAATAACATAAAATTTCCCAATGCATTAGGTCCTAAGTAACATTGGGAGATTCTCTTTGTCGACTTTCTCTTTGCGTTCCTACGGCTATGTGAAAACTTGTTCAACTATTTTCAACATACAGTACGGTAGTATGAGGCGTGCTGAGGGATCCAATACGTCGAAAACTTCAGCAAATTGTTTAATAGACAAGCTATTAACCAAAGAGAAAGTCTACAAAGAGAATCTCTCAATGTAACTTAGGACCTAATGCATTGTTCAGCTTGAAATGTGATAATGTATCGTAAATTCGCAATAGTTTTGACTAAATAGCAAATTGTTTTTTGTTATGCGGGTTGTTTTCCTCTCAATAATTTTTCTTCTTACTTGCACTCCTTTGATCTAAATGGCGCTGTATAGTGTACGTGCGTTAAACGTCAGTAAGTCTTAAAGTACTCATCGTGGACTCACACGGTTAAATATAGCTCATCAGGAAAATTTTATTACTCAAAACTTATCAATTCAATTGTGGAGATGGCAGATAACAATCTTAACGAGCTTGCTCTCATCGCAGATTCAGTATCCGAAACGCCAGTGGAAAGTTATAGGTTTTTGGGAGTCCGGATTTGCAAACTGTAAATGTGAAACCAAAAAGAGAATTAAGACTCATTAAGCCTGGAACCAGGGGATGTGTCACTCAACCACCTTGTGTTTCCACACTAAAAAACACAATCCGCCACACTTCAAATACACTCGCCACCAATGAAAGATAAATTCATATCTGGCACCACTTACACGAATCGATTGATTGTTTTTGTTTCCCTCTCGCTTACACAAATGTAATTCAGACGATGCATATGTGAGCATGTATTAAACGTCCAAACCGTGCATGGTTGCCAATAAGCACAAATTTTCGATTGTAGTTTGTGAAAACACAAAAAAACCTTCTGCCACCCCAGAAACACATTCGTACACGATCAACACAAACACAACGTGGCAGAGTTACTCACCCCCTGCCTGGAACCGATGAGCTGATACTCTCTGAGCCAATACCAATATCAATTTTCTTCTTGACTGTGCAGCCCCCAGGTTCGTTTTAGTGGACTCCACTCGCTAGTTCTGGAAAAATAGTAGGAATCGACTCGTGCGCTAAAATCTATAAATAATTAAATACCTTGTTATTTTTAGGCACCAAAACCAGGGGGTTAGCCGTGTTAGGGTGTTTGTGTTTGAATGAGTTTCGTTCATCCTTATCCTAAACTCATAAAATACTTGATAACAAGGTTGAACTTATGATAAGATTTAGGTAGTTTCGTTTGGTGCATTTGGTGGATTTGAGGGATTTCATGAGCTTTCTATACACGCTAAACACACCCTCTCTTGAATTCCCTTTTTTCTCATGGAAAAGAAGATCAACTCAATTGTTGTATAGATATTCGCTTCTTACGAAAATTGAGTAAAATTTTCGGGTGAGAAAAAGAGAAAGGAATACAATTCTCCTCAGTCACTGAGTAGAATGAAGCGGGAATGTACCCAAGTTCTTTTTGGGTACTCTTATACTCATTTATGCAGAGTTATAATTTTCCGTGAGTACCAACTCCATTTTTAAATTTATGTCATCTTATGGAATAACCATACTTTTATTTGCCTTGTAGTGTCAGCATCGTGGCTGTGTGCGTTTTTGATTAGTTGTCAAGTCGTTTAGCTGATTCGTAAGCACAAGTGGAAGCTCAAGAATGGGTCTTACAATTTCTAGTGTTTTAACCAGGCTTTTCGGAAAAAAGCAAATGAGAATTCTAATGGGTAAGTTGTCCTTCGTCCCAACGCACAAGAAAACCTTACCATTAGCGGAAGAAACAACTAACTGATAACGAAATTCCAAATTCTAACAACTTCCATGGATGACGTCACATATCATCACTTGCCATACATTCTCGATTCATCGTTAATTAAATAAAATTGTCTAGGAGGCAATCCAACGCTTATCAATATGTTCCAGAAAGATTACCCACCATTCATTGATAATCTTGATATTGTCATTTATTTCCTTTTTCAGTCGGTTTGGATGCTGCCGGTAAAACCACAATTTTGTACAAGTTAAAACTGGGCGAAATTGTGACGACCATTCCCACCATCGGCTTCAATGTCGAGACTGTCGAGTATAAGAATATTTGCTTCACTGTTTGGGACGTTGGCGGCCAAGACAAAATTCGTCCACTGTGGCGCCACTACTTTCAAAACACCCAAGGACTAATTTTTGTGGTAGACTCCAACGATCGCGAGCGAATTGTAGAAGCGGAAAAAGAACTGCAGAGCATGCTCCAGGAAGACGAACTGCGTGACGCAGTTCTTCTTGTTTTCGCCAACAAACAAGATTTGCCGAATGCTATGACTGCTGCGGAGTTGACCGACAAATTACATCTGAATCAGCTCAGAAACAGACACGTAAGTTGTTGATTTTCAATACCTCATTCTATGTTGTGGTGGTCGCAAATGCTCATTTATTGTGTGGCGATATTTTAAATCTATACTAGTAAATAACAAAACATACATTTTTGAGTCCTTGATCATTGTGTTGAAAAATATTTGTAAAATTACCAGAAAAGGTGTCCAAGTTCTATAAGACAATGCAAATTATTAAAAACTACGTGACTTCATGATAACTGAACAATAACGTTGAAATGTTTCTACTTTATTCAAGATTGTTCTAAATACATATTATCCATGTGCAGGGCTGAATTGACAGTTCTAGGGGCCTCTTTAAATGTTGATCCTAAGTAGTTATAACATATTATGTTCTCGTAGAGAACAGTAAGTAAAATTGATGTGGTGGGGAGAACGGTGGGAGGTAAGGTTTCACATAACTTCAAATCAACAGTCGCAGAACACATCTTCACGGAAAATCACGACATAACGACGAATGACATCACAATATTACGGACTACATCTACACCCTGGAAATTAGACGTCGCAGAAAGCTTAGAAATAAACAAACAACAGAACACAAATCTACTAAACAAAGACCAAGGCAATGGTTACACATGGCTCTTCAACTTACTACCCAAACGACATCAAACCCGACGAAGCGGAGCACCCGCTGCTACACAATAAGTATGTTAGGTATAAATGAGAAAGAAGCGAATTAGATATTAAGTACACTTGTTTTTGACTCAGGATAGGTATAGACAAACTAATAATAAGATAGGTATAAACAACATAATGATAGGTAAACGTTTTGTATTTAGAAAATAGTATATATACGGCAGGTGGCGAAGGTTTTCTTTCAGTCGAGTTATTAGTACGAGACACTGAAGAAGTCTGCACATTGTAGACGAAATACGCGTATCTGTCGAAGATAAGCAAAGGTAGTTGGAATTAAATGGAAGATACTAATTCTTCTTCTAATTTTTAGTTACCCGTAATGTAGTTGCAATTGCCAAATAACATCATCAAAATAATTCAGTTACGTGCGCCAATTTTAATTTGCGATCAATCTGAGGTTCTTAAATGTTATGCAAATAGTTCAGATACACCACACAGCAAGTCGACGTATCTGCGCTTGAATATTATACCCGGTGTATCTGACATGACGCAAGTGCTAAACGTTCTGAAATACTGACGTATCTAACCGGTGTATGTTACAAGCAAGATGTCACGCTGACGTATCTAACAAGGTGTATGTGTATGGTATGGAGGCAAACCGGTGTATGTGTTAATTTTCTCAAAAATAGAGCTAAAGTGATTGAAAACCAGGATTTTTACTTCTTATTATATTATTCAACCATGATAGAATGAACAGATCGAATAAAACTTGAAGTAAAGTTAAATAGGATTTAATGAAAGCATCTGGAACTTCAACCTCATGTTTTTCAATTCCTATCAAATGTTAGATACGTCTATTTGAAAAGTTATAATTATAAAAGTTAAATTTTCTTCCTTTTAGTTCTTTTATCTGTTTCGCCATCAAGTGCTAATCACCGACCGTACATTCTTCAAAGTTGAGACATCGACAAAGCATTCAATATATATTTAAACTGTCGCTTGCATTTATAAGCACCATTATCCAATTATATGTATTTGAATCCACGGTTCGCACTGGCTGGGTAAAAATTATGTCACAAGTCAATGATACAAGATTAAATAATTTAGAACTACTTAAATTTGGAAACAAACTCTGTGTTGTTTATATGTGATCACCAAACATTAATGTGAAAGTTTTATTTGTAAAATGTGTATTTGTATCATGCTAAAATTCTGTGTTTTTTATACTTTTCAATTCTAGTGGTACATTCAGGCGACCTGCGCTACACAGGGTCATGGTTTATACGAAGGCCTAGACTGGTTATCCAATGAACTCGCCAAGAAATGATGTGCTAGTATCGAAGAGCGTGTTAATCATCTGCAAACATTTAAAACGCGTGTAAGCCGGTTTGTATTTCCATAAAAAAACTTACCTATATATTTTTTTCTTTTGAACAGGTTTGCATTTTTTGTTTTTTACAAAAAAAAGAAACAATTATTTTATGATAAATTGCGGTACGACAGTGTAGGTAATTGAAAAGAATGTATCAGAAATCTTAATTTTTATTTCGATAAAACAAGTCGTCAGTAATAATCCACAGTAAGTTTTCTAATTATTTCGTGGTAGCAACAGCAGACAGTAGTAGACAGCATTAACTTTTATAAATTTATCTGTGAAGAATACGTGTAATATTGATCGGTATGAGTATGATGCAAGTAGACGCAGGTAATTAAAACACTACACTAATTATTTGTAAATTTTAAGTGATATTTACTATAACAATAAAGAATAAAATTTATTAGTGTTGTTTGTCTCTGGATCAGCTGACTTAAAGAATGCCCTTCAGTGATTGACTTGCAGTTAAGAGACATAATAAATAACGTCGGAGTCATTAACCATTAACCTAGTTGACTCGTTCACGATTGGATGAAGAAGTAGAAGACAGTTCTAGGATTAAGACATGTGAGGACGACGTTTCGAATCACTAGGAGTTATAGAGTTAGTCACTCGAATCGCCATAACCATTGATGACGTTCCTGAGCTAGTTTCCATTCAAAAACAACACCAAAACTGATTCGGGTTCAAAAGTTTTTTCATCGATGATTAAGCCAGTTGTGAATCATAAACCTCACAAAATTACACCCAAAATCCTTTTGAATTTGTTTTGTATGGTATTTAAAAGAGAAGTAGCTACAACCGCTCAGGGTATCGTTCGTATCCCAGCAAGTTTGGCAGTATGTGCGCTGATGACACATCGTATGACAGTCGTCTTACCCTTGCGGCCAGGAAAGTGTCAGATAATGGAGAATGATGTAATTGATATCAACATGAAAATGATTCTCAAGGCCGCTACTCAATCATCATACTATCATACTATCATCATACTCAATCATCTTTCAACTTTAAACCCGGTTAAGTTCCATTCGTATTTCCTGAGAAGCACAGTGCCTGCCTGTTACATTCGCTGCATCGTATATTTCACAGGTAGATCGCCTACCGGCGGTGCACCTTAGAAACGTTATGCTCCCCTTAACGGCTTAACGAACTACGGAGGGAGCGCCTTACGGCGCATTGGGGTAGATGTCAGTAAAACCCCATTTATGGCAACTGGCTGTGAAAAGAATGAGTGGTACCGTTGTATTTGGGCTGACGACTGTGTCGTCTCTCTCAGTACTTCCGGGTGACATCGAGCAGGAAATGGCGAGGTTCCCGCGGCACAGGTCGTCTCCGTCCCACTAAAACCTTGGCAGGCCTAGCGAGGTCTTCACCGCGTAAAACGGTGGGATCTGACGTAGCGGAGAGTCCACCCCATCTACCATGGTGGCGGGGACCTCCAAGCTGGCTAGATCCGCGGGCGAAACGGCACCTGGCGCTTCCAAGAAGCGTATTATAGTATCGGAGGCCCGAGTAGGAAAGCGAAACTACGCGAACGTGGCGGCGGGGTCAGAGGATCCATCCTCGCAACCAGCTCCAGCTGGTCGCAAAGAGAGAGGCCCCGGCGCTAAGCCCAGCGTTTAAGGTGCGACATCCAGCTCGCGTGTTGTCCCAGATCCGAGCGGCAGGGCACCAACGACAACAGCCATAACAAGCAAAGAAGCAGACGCTAGTGCTAGGAGGGGGACGAGTGATGACCCCAGGCGTGGCAGGAAAAGCCACTGGAATAAGGTCCGAAAAAAGGGGAATAAAACCAAAAAAGAAAAGAACAAGCGACAGGTGGCCCGCAAGCGTAACCGCAAAGAGGCCCTCATCTTCAAGACCGAGGCGTGAAAGTACTCGGAGGTCTTGACAGCGATGCGCGGGGACGCTAAATTGTCAGGCATAGGCGCCGATGTGCGGAGTATACGCCGTACCCGCACCGGCGAGATGCTGCTGGAGCTGAAAAAGGCAACAACGCTAAAGGTCCCGGCGTACAGAGACCTGACAAGTCAAGCCTTAGGTGAGGGTGTGGACGTACGCGCCCTCGTCTCGTAGGTGACGATCCAGTGTAAAAACCTGGATGAGATCACCGAGGCAGACGCGATCTCCATTGCACTCAAGGAACAGTGCAAGGTCAAGGTTGCTGCCGCAGACATGCGTCTGAGGAAGAGTCCACTCGGGACCCAGATGTCAACCATGAGGGTAACGGACACGGCGTTGAAAGTGGCGAAGGTGAAGGTGGGATGGTCTATATGCCCACTTAGGCTGCACCAGCCGCCGAAGGCATGCTTCAGATGCCTAGAGAGCGGGCCCAGATAGGAGCAACATGTGCAGAAGGTGTGGCAGCACTAGCCATAAGGCGCGGGATGGCAAAGGTCCCCCAAACGGTTGATGTGCGCCGGGAAACCGGACAATAAGCACATCATGGGGGAGGCCAAGTGCCCGGCCACTAAGGTTATTCCACGAGCCAACCTTAATTAAGGTAACCCAACAAAATCTGAACCATTGTGAGGCCGCCCAGCAACTGCTGTGTCACTCAGTTCGCGAGTCGGCATCGGATATCGCCATTATTTCCGAGCCATACCGCATCCCAGCCGGCAACGGAAACTGGGTGACAACAGGGCTAACTGGCCAGAACCCGTTGGTAATAGCGGGGGACTTCAACGCTTGGGCGCTCGAGTGGGGGAACCGCCTTATCAACCCCAGGGGCCAGATTCTTCTGGAGGCCTTGGCTAGGCTCAATGTGGACCTAGCCAACGTGGGTATCAAGAGTACCTACCGTAGAAAGGGAGCGAAATTGATTATCGATATAACATTTAGCAGTCCTGGGCTGCTTAGCAAGGATGAGGGTGGATGATGGCTACACCAATAGCGACCACTTGGTGGTTCGTTATTGTATCGTCCACAATACAAGGCCGCGTGCGGAAGGAGGAGCATCCCCTCCATTCGCCCGCAAATGGAGGACGTCCTAATTGATGTAGAGACCTTTAAAGAGGCGCTTGAGAGGGAACTTACGCGAAATCCAGGAACCTTGCGATACGACCATGCCGAGGGAAGTCAAACCGAGGAATGGAAGATCGCCGGTGTATTGGTGGACGGAGTCGATCGCTGACCTCCGAAAAACATGCCTGCACGCAAGACGGAGGGTGCAATGAGCGCCGTCAGACGCCAAGAAAAGCGTAGAGGGGCGCTAGTCGCCGCAAAGGCGCACTAAAGATAGAGGCCTAAATAAGAGAGATAAAGGCCTTTGAGCGAGCCTGCTTCGAGGGTCTGTGTCAAAAGGCCAATACGAATCAGTGGGTGACGCTTACCGGGTAGTAATGGCCAAAACCAGAGGATCGGCGGCTCCAACCGAGCGTTCACCAGAGCTGCTGTAGGAAGACTCTTTCCGAGCCACGACCCGAGTCCATGGCCCCCCGCCGCCGTAGATGTGTCCCATGGCCAACGTTCCTGTATCCCAGACCTTAACGCTGTTATAGCGACGGAAGGGTGGACGGCTCAGCCGAACACCCGCGACCACGTGGGCATTGACAACGGCACAACGGGGGCCGGCGACGGTGACGAATGAGTAACTTATTGCGATAGTAAAGTCGCTAAAGATGAACAAAGTGCCGGGACCGGTTGGTATTTCGAGCCATCAAGACGGCTATCTTGCTAGATCCCGAAATGTTCAGGGTGGTGATGCAAAAGTATCAAGGACGAGGGCGTCTTGCCGGACGCCTGGACAATTCAGACCCTTGTGTTGCTACCAAAGACAGGGAAGACACCTTTCCTCCGCATGCAGCGAGTGCGTGGAAGTTGAGGAAACTGCCAAACATGTGTTATTCGCATGTCCTCGCTTCGATGGAGCGAGATCCGGCATGATTGCCGTAAGCGGTCACGACACGACTCCGGATAATTTGGTCCAGAGGATGCGCCAGTACCGGGACGTCTGGGACGCGGTATGCGTAGCAGCCTCCCAGATCGTCCTCGATCTCCAACAAAAAAGGCGAAACGACCAAAGGCAGGTCGCAGGGACCAGCTAACTACTAAAGCTCTAAGTAGTTAGACATAGTGGGTGCTTAACAAGCACAATAGCCCCCTCGCCGAAGTAATACCGAAAGGTGGTTCCGAGGAGGGTTCAGGGCTAAAGGCACGGGTGGGTTTTTAGTGGGTCGAGGAGTTGGTACCCTCATCCCCACACCCTGAGTTCTTTAGTTATCTGGTTGCAGATTTTCCAACCCGTCAAAAAAAATATATTCCACAGCTCGCTCTCACGAAGTGTATTTCATACATGCTGTGAATTCGCACATCCCAGTTCACAAAATGGGACGCAAACGAGCCTTATATAATTAATGAGAAATCGTCAAAGTTTTTCGAACCTGTGAAAGCAACGGTCCCATTCACATTGCAAACAGTATTTGAGTTTTGGTCAACATGGATTTACTGCCTATCGTTCAACTATCACCAATCTACTTTGCCCGCTTTGTATGTTTCGGGCCATACGATCGAACGTATTAAACGGTATAGCATCTGTATTAACTTGATGCCGTCCTTCGATAAGTTGAAACATGCCAAAGCGGTCGCCAAATGCGACAGGCTTGGTGTAAGTGGCAATATTTTGCGTTGGTTCCGCTATTATATCACTGACGGCGCCGGTAGTGCAGTGGTAAACGTGGATGCCTCTCTTTCACGTCTGTCTGGTAACAATTCCAGTAGGCGCGGTTGGGATTTTCTCAGACGAAAAATCTCTGATCACGTTTGCCTTCGGAAGGGAAGTAAAGCCGATAGTCCCGGCTAATGTGTTCATGGGGTCGATATGTAGGGTCTTGGTCGTCTCCCTGGCGTGACGAATCAGCCTCAGGCTGAAAGTCACATGAATACGAAAAAACAACATAGTTCATCACTGGTGGTGAACTAATTGTTGTCATAAAAAAAATGCAGATCATTTTTCCTTCTTAACTTCGACGACGTGCATCTGGTATTGAAGGTCGTCTCCCTTGCCTGATGAGCCAGTCTCAGGCTGAGAGTAACGTAAAAAACAAAACAATAAGCAACAACACCAGTCACTTAAAATAGTACGCATCATTCAGCCACTAGAAAATAGCACGCATCAATCTTCGATTCGTAGCTATCTTTCAGACAGCAGCTTCCATACGTTGTTGATAAAACGTCTGGAACATTAGGCTTCGTTTTCCGGATGACTTAAAATTTTACCACATCTATTGAATCAAATCGCTTTATTGGTTCCTGGTAGATCGACATTTGAATATTGTTCTGCGGTTTAAAGCCCATTCTACAACAACGGTGCCGAGACTCGAATCGGTACCCAGCTACGAAAGCTTATGACAGCCAATACACATGCAGCCTATCCGGATAAGAAGAGGTCCTAGCAGGTCCTTGGCCGTCGCAAAAATGTGTCTACGTGGTTTATGAACAGGCCCTTACCATCTTCTAGTCCGACTCGTGTCAGAAGTTTCGACTACGCGATGTGTAGGCCGCACTTGTGCGCTGACCCTCAAAACAAAAACATGATAATTGTTTTGCAATATACAAATTTCTGGTGAAATTGAGCATTCAATCTAATCTGTTTTGCAAATTAGACATTGAACCTGAGATTAAAAGTTAGTGCACAGGTAAAAACTGAGCTTACGCTACTAGAGCGGCTCGTTACAGGAGCACACTTTGTCATATTTGTCTTCCTCTACTTTCATAGCGTTTCAAATTTATTGCTTTCACATTCAGCTTATTGCTTGCTGTCAACTTAATGTTCAACTTCCATCATTGTGCTCCACGTATCCAAGAAGGTTGATTCTCCTCTGTGCCAAGCAACTGTTTGCAACGTTGATAACAAGACCGATTTTAATCGATGAAATACGACCCGCACATGATTATAATGCTTTTCGCGTGAACGTGATGCGGTACAGATGTCGTCCACAAAGACCACAACAAAATACATGTCGCTGTCAACTGTATGCGTATAAACTCGTAAAGACCGGGATTATTTCTGCAGTATATCTCCTTCCTCCACCTGTATTTGATGGTAGGCTCTTTCCAAATCCATGGTTGTGAATATATTTGTTCCCTGAAAGACGTTAAGCAAGTCGTGAATTCCCCATTTTAGTTCTTGCTGCTTGACGAACGGTGTTTCATCTTTGCTTCTGTCACTGCGAAAACCACACTTTTCCCTTATTGTGGGGGAAGGCAAGCTTTTCGTACAACACTTATTTCAGTGCAAACTTCGAGATCGGTTCTCCAACGGCCTGGAGTTTTAACCTCTATTTTTGACTGAGTCCTAACGAAGACTCCGAGGAGTTCTCGGATTCACAAGGAATCAGGGAGTGAGCTCCACACTCCAGAACGAACAGACTATGGTTGCAGTCAACTCGTCCCAGCTTCAGATTTCCGCAGTAAGATTCTATGGTTGCAGATCCATCCCGGAACATGGAACTTCGAACAAAAGAAATACCAACAATCAATATGCAACTAGCTATTTGAAATTGATTCACTGTTGTAGAATCCCTTGTTCAGAATTACACCTTGAAGCCAGCACCTTGCTATACATATTTGCGCCTTTGTTTTGATTTGCTGTGTTATTTTGACAGAATATTTGAGAGTGTGTTCGTGTGAGTTTATTATAAGGGGCGCATTATTAAGCTTGGGACCGAGCTTGGGATCGATGTGCTAGTACTGACTGAGCCAAGAAAAAAATCGTTTTTGTATGAGACCTACTAGTCTTAGAGTTAGTCTATGGAAATACTATGGTTGCAGATTCCTTAAGTCGCACTTGATTTATTTCAAAAATATCATACAATAGTGATCTTAAGCCTACGAGTTGAATTCTCGATTTATAAAAAAGTATATAATCCTAGAAGTTCTTATGTAATTTTCTGGAACTTTCCATAACCTATTAAATGCCGTTGATTTTCTATCATTCGGCTTTATTTTAGGTGACGCTACATTCGTCGTTGTACAGGTTAATCTAGTTTTATTTCCCATACATTCTATGTCCCTTTCAGACCTGGGATTTCCCATTATTTCCTCGCACTTTCATCTTTATTGTAACTCAGGTCTGAAGAGACATCTTGCTTTAATATTGCGCATTTGTACCGTTTTACGCTTAAGTCGTATCCTTGTCATAAGGCCAAACAGAGAAAGGACATGTTTAACATAATCGCGCCTGCTCGTTAGCAGCGCGTGAAGCGTTCTCGCCCGAGTGATGTAGCTTATTATGTAAACGCCAACCATTTGTTTTCGTCCTGCTTTTCATTTCTAATCCTTAATTTTAGAGTCCACGTCGGGATACTCTTCTATGACGATATGGATGGTTTATAACCTCTTAATGTTAGATCGAAATTAATTGGCACGCGGTGACAGCTTCCGTCCTTGTTTGTCACTGAAATTATCAATAAATCTAAGCCGGTATCAATAAGAAATCGTATGTTGGATCTTGCACTTTCGATGTATCATTTCAAACTCTATGCCACGTACAATCAAACTCTATGCTGAGGGAGTTGAGAAATTTTCCTTAACAAAAAATCCTAGACCAGACCGGGAATCGAATCCAGCAACCTTCAGCATAGTGTTGTTTAGTAACTGCGCCTTTGTCGACTAATGTAAGGGAGACCCTCGTATCGTTTGCATTCAAAAAATTGACTTTTTTCGGATGGTGATAAAAAACGCTAAGACAGCTGCTTTTGATCAATTTCCCATGGAAGGTAATTTTTTAAGCTTACTTGCAAAAAACTTCTATGCCCTTGCGAGGCAGTTAACCGGAACATTCGCCATGGCGGACGAAAACATGCATGTAGGCATGTTATTGAGTTCTTTCTTCGTTTTATTTATCAATTCCTCCTCAGTTTTCGCGACAAATTTGTTGGAGTAGATCTTTCGCTTCACGTTGGCCCATAGATTCTCGATGGGACGCAGCTGGGGGACGTTGGACGGGTTCGCCGACTTGGGTACCCCATCGATATTCAGCCGCTCCATCTCAGCCGGCCAGAACACCGCGTCTTCGCCCTTATGGTATTTCTTGTTGAACGACGCAACTTCCGGCAGGCATTTATAGTACAAAATTACCCCGTTCACGGTCAGTCCGGAGCGAAAGAAGAGCGGCTTTGGCATCCCCTTCTCGATGATTGTCAGCCACAACAGCATCTTTTTGGGAAACTTTGTGTATGAAATGAACTTCACCTCGGAGCTCACTTTCTTCGTGGGGGAAGGAGTAAAATACGAAGTGCCCTGCCAGTCGTTGCCATCCAGGGTGAGATAGGTCTCGTCGTCCATCACCACCGCCATTATTGTGTGATGAAAATATACTCGTTGCAGTGCAAAACCAAACAAGACCAATCACACCAATCGATGCCGCTTGCATTCTATTGTGTCGCATCTGGTGCGTTGTATAGCACACCAGATGCGCCATACAACGGGCTAGATGCCACATTATGCCACTCTATAGAATTAGAGCAGGTTCGTTTGGCGTGAGTGGTAAGTGTTTCGTTTTTGAACTGCAACTAGTATATTCAAAAATTACATGTACTTATTTAGCATCTTGAATCCATATCGATGATCAAAAATGATGCTTAGGATTGTCTTTATGGAATACATGTAATTTCCCTTTTTATATTACTCAACATAAACAGGTCGCTAAACACTATTAATGACAATATATTAATCACATCGATGAACAACACAGTTCATTTTATAAACTGAAAATATGACATTTAGAATATTCCTGGAATTTCTGAAGAAAATATGTATACTGGCCACATTTTAGTTCGTAATTATGATGAAGGGTAAGAAGGTAAGTCTCACCATCGATGGATTAATTCGGGTTTTTATTTTAAATCTAGTGGTGATAGGAAGAGGCAAGTGGTAAGTGATGCGATCAATGAAAGCGCAGTAGACTGCTTTTTATTTTAAATCTAGTGGTTATAGAAAGAGGCTAGTGACAAATAGCAAGAAAGGGGACTGGCCTGGGATTGAACTCGCGACCATCTGCTCAGTAAGCAGCACGGATAACCACTGAGCTACCCTGCCACGTCAATTCACGGCTAGTATCGATTCATTCTCCACAAACCAAAATTCGAAGGAAACGATCAGGGAAGAGATAGACCGATGCTTGAACTAAGCCTTTAATACAATATCGGTGACAAAGATTGCTATTTTAAAAAGATTTATTATCTCAATGGATCTACGAATACATAGCAGAGCAATCGAAAAGTAAGCTACCGGCTAATTCGCCCAAAAATATAAGCTACTGCTAATTTCGATATCAAAATGAAATATAGGAAGTGAGGTTATTATGCATTTTTTTCTTTCTATATTCAAGTGGCTTCTAGACTCAGGCTGGTTCGCCACAAGAGGGAAGAACATCCACTCTATATATTGCTCTCGCCAACGGACCACAGTTTTACTTCCGTTTCGAAAGAAGATACGAAGAATGATTTTTCCGCGTCAGAAAAACCCACTATAAAATCGACTGGGATCGTACCCAAACTCACCAGGGTGCCAAGTGGTAGTCACGTTTATTCCTACACAACTGGTGCCGACCGAGGTTATTGCATTTGATTGCTGTGATATATTTGTATATTTGTAAAAATCCATCTGACCAATTGGGGTCTTAATGAATAAAATTAACTAAACCAACTTAAAACTTAAACTCAACGTAATACGTTTCTTTGGCGAAGCAGAAATGCGCTGGCAGGCTCGTTGAAGTCGAATTGTTCAGCAACCTCGTTAAAACGTGACGAAATAAACCTTACCGAATCGTGTTGTCCATAGCGACTATTTCTCGACTCAAGATGAAGAAAGTTATGTCTTCTGAGATGCCTTACTGGTGCATACAGGCTGAAATCAGAAAGAATGGCAGGAGAATCGATTTCATTTGTCAACACCTTTGTCACGAAATATATTTGAGCATAAAAACGCCTTTTATCTAGTGTTTGGATTCCCAGCAACATGTAACGGTGCTCATAAGGTGGCACGTTTATCGCGTCACGTCAGGAAAGACGCCCTAAAACTGCCTCGATGCGATCGATCCAAATACTGCTATACGGGCACCAGACAACAACAGTGGATTCCAGGATCGAACGTACTAGAGCGCAGTACAGAGTTTTCATGCACATCGGGTCTCGAAATTCGTCGGCGATTTTGTAGGTGAACCCCAGGTGCTTATTCGCCCTAGAAATTACATCCTCGTAATGCATCCGAAACGTAAGTCCGCTATCCAGTATTACGCCCAAATCTTTGACTATGCAGACGCGTTCAAGGGTTTGACCATACAAACTGTAGCGAAAGTTGATTGGCTGAAGTTTCCTACAAAACGTAATGGTATTACATTTAGCAACGCACAAGGTTGCAAGGTATTGGTTGCTCCAATCGTCAAATAAATCCAGCAAATGCTGTAACTTTTGGCAATCCTCGAGACATGATATTATCATGAATATTTTCACGTCGCCTACAAAGAAGAGCCGCGTACCAGATGGCAGAATAGTAGCAACGTCGTTAATGAAGAGTGAGAACAATATCGGACCAAGGCTGCTTCCTTGTGGCACACCAGAGCATGCAGTGAAAGGTTCGGACTGTGACGTCGCAATCCTAACGCACACAGATCTGTCAGTAAGATATGATTTGAACCATCTCGCAAAGGCTGCAGATACTCTCATTTTCTCTAGCTTATGAAGAAGAATATCATTATTCACACGATCAAAGGCGGCTTTAAAGTCAGTAATTCTTACAGGATGCGAAGAGTGCGCTTTTCACAACTATCTCAAATATTTTAGAGCAGACACTTAACGACGTTATTCCGCGGTAATTGGCAATGTTGTATTTGTTCCCTTTTTGTGAACCGGCGTGAGACTCGAGATTTTCCAGAATTGTGATATTACATAAATACAAAACGCAACAGTCTCAAATTTTTAAACGTTCATTGTTTTGTCATAGTGGCTCAATTCAACAATTAGTGCATAATTTTCATCATATCTCTACAAACTAAAGTACTTTGATAAATACCACAGAGAACAGACATCCAAGCTGGAGCGCCCTCCGTGTGTAAATTTCTGTAACTGCTATTTTTAAATTACAGCCCGTTTTCGTTATATTTGGTGAATCGTATGTTGATGGCGCCACATTTCCGCTTCTAGATTTAATAGTCTGTCAATTTTAGTTCGATGAAACCTAGACTAGGCGGCGTTGTTTTTCCAACGGTTTGCTTTTAAAAATTTACACAATAAATTGAAAAACAAAAAATTCGGGCCTGGATGTCTGTTCTCTGTGGTACAACTTCAAAAATGCCTAAAATTAAAAATCGGAGTACTTTACATCCCAGAGCCCGTGTAAGAGTTTTTAAATTAGCCCAATCCCTAGACTTTTCTTTCAATGCTTATAATTAGTTTAAAGAAAAACTTCATCACAAGAAAGTAAAAATGCTATTCATCCTTCAATATTAAACTACTATTTTTCTTTGTTTCATATGATGGAATGCCATATGGACTAACTAAATTGGAATTTCATAAATCAACAGTTAATAGTTACTATACGTAACAGCTCCTGTAATACTAGATCAATTGCAGCACTTTGGAAATCAGAACATTAAATGTCTTGTTTTGTTTTTTTTTTGTGTGAGTTGTTCACATAACGCAACGTTAAATGCAAATTTCCGAACATATAGCATAGACATTTTTTTCTTCTGTTTAATACCAATCACAGGCAGGGTTTGTTATCAGTAATGAAGTCACACTTCTCGTTAGCTGAACAATGATAAACAAAAAACTGATCCCCATGATGAGTTCGACTCCTGAGAATCTTAGACTAAATGGTGCTTGAATATGTACATACAACGTCACTCGGCGGCAAAACCGTGGTCTGTCTCCATACATTTTTATGATTTTTAATAATGAGTAAATGAATGAGTAATTCACTGCTAAATAAGTAGCTATTGATCAATCAAGATAGCTGGTTTAGAACCCACCACAACCAATTTTTGTGGCGCTCATGTATACAAACGGGAGAAGCCCATATGGCATAAGGTCGTTTCGCATTATGTCGTTTAGCATAACAATAACTTGAGTAAAGTGGTCATTTGGCATAATGCCGTTTGGCCTAATTACCATTTGGCATAACACTTTTTGAAATAATATAGAATCCAAGTGATCATTTGGCATAATGAACATATGGCATAATGTCATTGGCATAGGTTTTTATCCATTGCATTATTCCCTTCTTTTTAAATGAGTTGTTCTTCAAAAAGGGCATTCATGGGTTTCAGGGTAAAAAATGAAATTTGAAAATCAAATGTTTACTTCTCCGATGTTGAACAGTAAATTTTTGGATTGACTAGAAGTATTTATTGCTTAGTTAAGTTGGGCATAACTCATTAGAACAGACTGAAACGTAATAGTCACAAAAAGGCCTATCCGGGAACTATTGTAATCACCCTTCTTTAATAATTAGGCTGCTTTTTAAAATTTTCCTAAATTATTTTATAATCTATGATATAATTATTACACTAAATAATTATTTTTCTCTAAAATTTAAATTCATATGCCAAAACCATAAAGCCAAGTGAAATTGTTTGATTGGTTAGAAAATAATCTAATTTTCTAGTATTTATGCCAAACAGTCATTATGTCAAATGTATCTGATGAAATTTTAAATTACAGATTTTCAATCCAAATCATCTTGCTCAAACTGTTTGGTGGCAATGCCGAAAGACCTTTATTCCAATTGAATTTTGAATGTCTAAATTATGCCAAATTATAATCATGCCCATTGAACCTGAAGCAACTTTCATTTTCCGATACTTATGCCAAATGAACGTAATATTTTTTTTTTCTTGGTTTTGTGCCAAATGGTCACTATGCCAAACGGCCTTTATGCCAAATGACCATTGATTATCCAACATCTTATGCCAAATGACATTATATCAAACGACCTTATGCAAAAACGACCTTATGCCATATGGGTCAGCCCCTATTCAAACAATGAAATACAGTAACCATCCGCTAACTGGGCAAAGTGCACTGGGCTAGTTAGCAGATGCTGCTCGGTAACTGAGCTGACATTTCAAATGTAAATAAATTTCGAGGGGGCTTTCGATCAGCTTTCGGTTGGAATATTTTATTGCACAAAACCTAAATTAAATAATGTGTTTAATGCGTTATTACGATGTAGCTGCACATTGTGCCAAATGTTTGACTTAGTTTGTATGGAATTTCGATTCAATTCCTTAAAGTTTAACAACTTTTCAATCTGTATCAATCTCAAGGAAACGTATATACCTTTTACATGCCCCTTGCTGATTTTGACAACAAAATGTCAAATGCTGATTTTTGAAGTTTATTTGCAGCACCCAGTTAGCGAACAGTTACTGTACACAGAGTTGGAAGTTGAGAATCGAAAAGTGTGCCCATCGCTGATTTAATTCATAACTAAAAGCGTAAATATTTAAAAACAATATAATAGATATAGTAGAGAAAAATCTTCTTCGTAACTTATTATTTACATAGTCCGCAGCAGTTCAAAACGCCCGGAACTTTTTCCTTACAACTACTATCACTGCAGTGGATGCCTCGGCGAAATACGCTAATCAGTTGGCAATTGCACCTAAAATAAAAAACAAAATCGTCACAATCGTTATTATGGTTTCATTTGTTAAATTAGTATGGTTGAGTTTTGAGATAAAAATTACGTTTTCCATAGTAAAACTTACTCTACTGTTATGTTAGTATCCAGAAGAATCTCTCCGTCGCAATTCCATTTCGAAAGTTGCTTGTTCACAGTCTCCGCAGCTCTCGAACCGTTCGTAGTGACCGTGCTTATGTTTGTTGCTACAGTTTGATCCAACTCGTTGTCGATTGCTCCATTCTCGTGACCTTGAAACGTACTTACGTTGTGTCCATTGAAGCTAAATTTTTTCGTCCGGTAGATCTCTACGAATGGTAAGTCGCTCTATCCAGCAGGTCGATGACCAGCAGCATCAATAATAAAGAGGAAAACAAACATATATTTCCTACCATATCAATACTCGTGTTTAGCATTATACCGGTTTGGTACGAAACGTGTGTCGCATAATAAAGAACAAGGAAACCGATCGCATTGTCGTGGAATACGCCATAGGGAGGATCGTTACCAATTAGACAATCACAAAACGCGGAGTTAGTCGGTAAGTTAATACAATTTTCCTGGTAGTTTTGAACACTATTTCGTCAAGTACCGTTCGTTCGTCCCTATTACTCTATCGTATAAAAACAAAGTGACTTCAATTTCGGAACATGTACTAGTGCCACATAAAAACTAGTTATGTATAAAAATTCAAATTAATTTAGTTTGAGGTGAATCGAGATGTTGGGTAAATTTTTCTATCTTTTGTCCCTGTCTATTTCACCTGAATGACAAGCTTCCAAAAAATGTTGATGTGGAAAGTGAGTGTATATCAATGCTGTTGCAGTATAAATGCAGTGTGCACACGTAGTGACGTAATTCTCAAATTCATATCTAGTGAATTCTCAAATTAGCGAGATAATGGCTGCCGTTGTAAATCTTGCGCCGTATCTGCTTAAACACGACTAAGTACCCAATCATAATTATTTTCATACGGTTATCAATGATTACTTGCTGATTACTTTGAATTTGTCGATTGGCTATTTTCAATTTTTAATTTGGATATTTTTTGGGACGTTACGTTCCAACTCAAAATAGTTCCAAGTAGTAAGAATAATCACAAGAAATAACAATTAATCCTCAATAATCTAACTATTTGTAGTTATCATGGTAATCATAAGTAAACATGGTAACCAGAATAGTCTGAAGTAATAAAAATATTCATTGGGAATCCACTTGTAATCATATATATCTTTTCATGTTTTCTGTCTAATGGGAAAATGTGTTTGCAGGACGAATCCGATTCGTACCAAAACAAGAATAGATATAATTTCGTTGAATTTAATAAATTGATACTTTTATTTCTAATAAATAACCATTGAATATTTATGACAGCTTGCGAGTAATTCTGATATTTCTGATTACCTAGGTCACATTCGATTAGGGTAAACGGTTGCTTTACGTTAGAAGCGTGTGGGTACTAATATTTCCAAAACTTCTTGGAGACCACTTTTCCACATTTTAGTCAGCATATCGTCATTGTTATTACTTGTTAAAAAATAAATTTAACTAGCACATATTCCCGTTAAAAGTCTTGAAAAAAGTTGCAAAATTTTCGTCAGTCTAGAAAAACAGAAATTTTCCAACCAGAACAAACCAGAAAAATTTAATTACAAAGTAACTTCATTTTTGTAAATTTTCCGTCGAATTCGACATAATTTTACTATTTACAGCGGCTGCGTGTGGTTGGGTAGAGCAAAAGACTTACAATTTTTTTCGTCTTTGAAGACATTGCTATGAGCAAACGAATGTTGTTGATAAACGAAGTATGCCGCACCAAGATCAGGTCCACATAGCCATCACCCAGGTGACTGTACGGATTAAAACCCTGCGGACTGCGCGAACATGCACAGGAAATATTAGCACCATTGACCATAAGAAACTTTCCACTGACGGTCACTTCTTCAGTATCCCAGTCGATGGGATTGTTACCCTTAGTTGAAGCAATCTGGCAGCGTTGACAGTTCTCCAAACAGCGCACCCTATCGTGTGGGTTATTCCGTTCAACCCGAACATTATCATGAACTTCCTTTTCTAATTGGATAGTAATGTCACCGGTATAACCACGATTGCGAAGGAATTTTTTAACGCCTGCAATAGAAAAAGAAGAATGTATGGTGTTAATTATTGAATCAAAAACACATTTAAAAAACAAGCTTGAAGAGACTGTAGGATTTGCACATCGAATGCTATTTTATATCCGTGAAGCGTCCTAACTTCACGCGTTATGCGCATTTTGGTCAAACATTTCGCGTTTGGTGTCGAACTCACAATTATGCGCGTTTTGGTCAAACATTAGAAATTTTCTAGTTCAACGTGATTCAAAACAAAAACAAAGAAAATCCGAAAAAAAGAATCTTTCAAACTAATGACTCATTACAATGAAAATACTAATAGCCCAGGTGAGTTACAAACAAACAAAATATGATGCAATCGATAGAGTATATTAAAATTAAAGTTATCATGCAACACATACCTGAATAATCATACCGTTTAGGACCCATCCATCGGTAATTTTCACTGTCCAGCGTCACATCACCAAGAAACCCGTACGATAAAACACTGGCATACAATTTGAGCAACCGTGGCCTCTTAGTGTTAGAGCCATTCCCTCTCGTTGGACTACTTTTACCTGCATCATCCATCCCCGCTGACGTATGTTCCGGACTAGAACCATCAACACCACAATCGTCACTATTGCGATATACACTGGAGATATCGAGACCATGCGTTTGACCGAGGATGATGTGAATGATGGAAGTCTTAATGTCCGTCGTTCCGTTTAAACAGTACGCTA